>JAJSOF020000003.1:32892473-32909973 GCA_025594305.2 Periplaneta americana | reverse complement strand
TACAGAATAAAGAATATAATTACAAACAAACAAGACAAATAGAAATAAAATAATACCATCAATATAAAAAGGAGATACAGTAGTATTAACAAAATTTGAGACCGAATGAGCAGCGCTCGTGTTCGATCGCAGTTAAGATATAATATTAATAGGCCTGTAAGAGAATATAAAATAAAATAGGAAATAAAATTAAAATTACAGTTACAGAAATTATATAATACAATATTAATATAAGAGAAATAAAGAAAAATAATAAAAATAAATAAGTAAAATAAAATAGGAACTAAAATTTAAATTATAGCGGCAATGGAATTATATAATATAATATTAACACTAGAGAAGAATAATATCGCACGTGAAAAGTAGGACAATATATATATATATATATATATATATATATATATTTCAAAATTATAGAATACAAATATAATATAGGTTGATTAATTCATACACATAGGCTATAAATTTATTTAATCAAATTGAAGATATTAACACGTTTCTAATTTTCTTGTTATATGTTAGTGGGTTACATGTTAGAAGTTCTGGGTGTAATTTAGTTAAAGCATTGTACAACCGAGGGCCAAAATTAATGCTATGCTTTAGACCAGCAGATGTGAGACATTTAGGTTCTATTAATGTTGAATTAATATTTCGTCTTGTGTCATAATTATGTGTCTGTAATACAAACTTATTACGATTTTTATGATAAAATTTTAACAGCGTATGCTTATAAATTTGTTCAATATTAAATACATTAAATTCAGAATAAATTAATTTAGTTGGATAATCGAAACGTTTCTTCAAACAAATTTTAATTATTCGTTTTTGTAGTAAATTTAACGAACTAAGATTAATGTTTGTACTTCCACCCCAAACAATTATACCATATTGAATGGTAGACTGAATAATGGCCAAATAAACATTTCGTAGAATTCTAATGGGTAAGTAGCATCGAAGATTAACGAAAGGGATCATTATTTCGAAGTTTTAAATGTTTTTGCATATTTTGGTGCATAATAAATATTTTGGCATATATTATATATTTTAAAATATTTTGAAGGATATTGCATATTTTGAAAGAATATATACATTTTTTCACTAATTTTCTCTCTACGTAATGATTAATTTATTTTTAAAATTGTTTATAAAGCTTATCCCTTCGTCTCTAGTGCATAAATATAATTTGATAATTGAAAATAATAACGTATTCTGTCAAAAATGGACATCTCTTTGCAATGCTAATAGTTTGTATCCCTTGAGAAGTAACGGTAAAGTAGGTACAAATACCAATGCGAATGGTAGTAGTGAAGGAAAGAATGAATCAGTTGCTCTAAAAGAAAACAATGTTTTTTCTGTTTTTTTTTAAGAAACTTATTTTGACATCAGGTAATACAAGTAGCAAGCCTACTGCCATTCGCATCCAAGTTAAAAGACTGGATTTCAATTGACGATTCCTTTACTAAAATGGTAAAATCGTGCAGTCCAAAGTGTGTGACAAACGCATTGGGTGCTCCATGAAGTCACAATTAGAATAGCATTTAAAAATTGAACTTCATGTGAGAAATAAAAAACGTGCTCCGTCGAAAAGAAAAAGTTCTTCTTACACAAGTGGTGCTGAAACATTCGTCTTCTACAAGTGAATTTAATAAAAATTTGTGCATGGCAATGGTTGCTGCAAACATATACAGTGGTATAAACTTGGAGTTCCAAAGTTCCAAGCATTCCTACGCAAATACTGCAACTTCAGTATTTCTCATGAATCAACACTCCGGAAAAAAATATTTGAACTCCTGCAACACTGACACAATGGAAACGATTAGAGATGGACTTGATGATTCCTACCGTATGGGTTGCCGTTGACGAGACGATCAATAACCGTAGAAAATATGTAAAAATATTCAATTATTAATTGCGCCTCCAAACAATGAGGTTCAATCACATGTGCACCTGTAATTTTTTATTAGTGTACACAAATACATCTAATAAAGCTTAGATTTTAAATTACCAACTTTTTTTATTTATTACATATTTATCTACATACTTTTTTAGCTTCATATTTATGTAGTCAAAATAGTTCTCATTTTCACATTACATAAAATCCGGGCTCTAGTTATGGACCCATATATTCTTTTTTCTTTTCTTTTTTCCTTCCTCATCAGCTAAAGACTCAGTAAAATAAAATAATCTTCGGAACTACTATCCCACTCCATGTTTAAAACAGACTACCTGTTGACTGTACCGGAATATTCCGAGCAGTGAGCGTCAGAGCTTCCGCGGAAGACGGACTGCTGTAGATTTCCGTTCCGGTCGGTTCGTGCCAGTGAGCGTCAACCTTAACACGTTGTGGTAGAGAGTTCCAGAGATGAGCTGCAGAGACGGTGAAAGATGAATAGTAGCAGGATGTTCTGTGTTTAGGAATAGAGACTATGATATGGTGTTGTGAGCGAGTATCTATTTCGTGATATGAGGACAAATGTTGAAAACGAGAAGCTATGTATCTAGGTTTAGAGTTCTGAAGAATATTGAAGAGTAACGTGAGAGAGTGAATAGTCCTTCGCTCTTTGAGACGGACCCAGGACAGCATATTTAGTGAAGGTGAGATACGGTCAGATCTACGGACGTTGCAAATAATTCGAACACATACATTATGAACACGCTGTAGTTCTAAGACGACATATGGTAATAGTGATGGGTTGTAAGCCACTCATAGATTTGCCTAAGAGGTACTGGAGTCCCAAATCAAATTTCTTCCTTTCCCAACGGGGACATGAGGATTCATATAGGCTAAGATCTATGACCACCAACAGAGTTATGGAATACGGACTGTTTCCGTGATGGACAAGGGGATTGTTTGGCTGTGAATGGTTCACATTTTGAAACAAATTTAATAAATACAGTACTTAAAAGATATGAAACGAGTGAATGGGTAAAATTTCTACAAATTCATACGTAAAATTTAATGGAGATTTGAAATATGTAAATTTTAATATGGGGTGCCATTTAAAAAAAAGTTCACTGTAACACCATGTATACCTGAGAAACTGCCTTTTTTCCAACACTGGTATCATATTGAATAATTTACCTCCAACAGGTTTTGTATAAAACGTTTTTAAATTAAATTTTAAAAAGTTATCAGCAATATTCCATATCGTCATTTCCCATAACTATGGTCCTGGAACACAACTATGGTCCATTCAAATTTTGTACTCGAAAACGTAGGCTAGTACCTCGTTTATCCATATTTTTGCTGTACTGTAGCTTGAAGTCAATTCACTGCAGCTGGTTGTCTATAATCTTTTCGCTGTAAGAAAAATCCTAATATAAACAATAGCACGAGACTAAAGTGAGGCTTCATTGGCCGCTGTTTGGCGCCATAGATTCTCAGTACATGTTCCCGCCTACTGTTGTACATTTTGTTTCATATTAAACATTTCCCGTTACTCGTCAAGTAGGCCTAGCCTCACTACTATGCATTCATTTGCTTTGGAGACATTTACTTTATAATTACTGCAATTAAATTATTTTAAGTCTTATGTCTTCACAATGGACAGTTGAGGGTACAGAAGCCATACTTCAGTACCACGTGCTTAAGTGAACAACTACGAGCTCAAGTGACGCCAGCTTGTTACAAGAACAGACTACCTCGGTATTACTGTTGGTATTCATCCGCGTTCATAGTACATAACAAAATATTAATTATTAATATAAGTGTTCCCCAAGGCACAGTTCTAGGCCCTATTCATATTCTTGATATATATTAATGACTTATTAAAAATTGACTTACAACAATACAATGGTGTTCACTATTCTTATGCAGATGACACAGTTTTACTTTTTGGTGGAAAAACCTGGTATGACGCATATAATAATTCAAATAATGGACTTAAATTAATAAAAAAAAATGGTTTGACATAAATTATCTTTCTATCAACGAAAATAAAACCATCATTATTCCATTCTCATTATCTGAAAAATGTAACAAACCTCCTACATCTATATTAAGTATTAAATTACATAATTCTGATTGTTGTCTTATACAGTGTAAATGTCCGATTATTAAAGAGTCCTCTGAAGTTAAGTATTTAGGCATAATTTTCGATAATCATTTAAAATGGAACCAACACATTAATTATCTTTGTAATAAATTACGTAAAATAGTATATTATTTTGTTTTATTGAGGAATTACTTGTGAATAAGTTTATTACGTAAAATATATTTAACTTTATTTCAATCGGTAATTATGTATGGAATTATAGGATGGGGTAGCTCATTTAAATCCAATTTTAATCCACTTTATTTATTACAGAAGAAAATAATTAAAATATGTCTTCATAAACGTATTCATTTTCCATCTCAAATTTTGTTTCTAGACTTTAATGTACTTAACGTAAGACAAATTTATTATATTGTATCAATAAAATTCATACATAAAAGTTGAAATAATTTTGAATTGTATTCTCATGGTTATGAAACAAAAGGTATGAATTCTTTAAGATTGTTTGAACCAAAATGCAACACTGTTACAGTATTTAATCATAGTAGTAATTTAGGCCCAAGAATATATAACAAATTTATATTTAAATATCCTAATCTTGTCAAGTCTAATAGTTCTAGTATTAAATTTAAAAAGTTATGTATGGATTTTATAAAAATTGAAAAATTGTAAATTTAAATTTATATACTATAATTGCAAATTGTATTGTATAATTATTAATTTCAATTCAGGAATCCGCCCCTGAGCACGAGTTCTATTCTTTCAGGGGCGAGCTAAAGTTTTTTTCTCTGTATATTTTATATTTTATGTTACAATTATTAGCAAAATAATAAATAAATAAATAAATTTAACAACTAGAATTCAATTTTCTATTTTCAAATAATACAAGATTGAGGTTCCCAAATACGAACTATATTTTCCTGCGTCATGTGAGTGTTTCGACTGGGAGCCAATCACGGGTATGACAGCAACGTGCTTATGTTTACATTAGGCTTTTTCTTACAGCGAAAACAGTATACGAACGGTCTATGTTACTTCTTTGAATAGTTGTATCGTGGACCATAGTTATGGGAAATGACAGTACTTACTGTACACTCTGTATAACACAAGCAAATGTTTCTCGTCATGGACCCAAACATACATGACACTGTCATTACTGAAGTTATTTTACTCGATCTGTAGCTCTCGTTTGAGAGAGACACGTAATTTTGAGGGCTGGAAGAAAGTCACATCTGAGAGCGAGCGGTGGGAAGACTTTACTCAGAAACTCAACTGACACGATGAAAGAAAGGGAGTTAAATTAGATCGAAAATTCGATTTGGATGAGTCATCAGATTCACTGGGGGGAAGGGGGGCGGGGGCGGAATACCGAGGTCCGGCTCACAAGACACTTCATTTGTCCCTTGATTGATAGTTAAATTACGAATTACGGGTCGTCGCTTTTTATACACCGCCGCCACCTGTTCCAGCAATGATAAACATTGCAGGGGTGGCAAAGCTATGAATACCAAGCAGCGCCTTTCTCTTACGAGCAACCGATTTATTGATGACGCGATTGCTAAACAAGCTACATGGTAGTTGCTGCCCGAGGCACGGGGTGAAGAAATTGCTCCATAATATGGACTAAAGGCCCACTCACAATAAAATTGAACGTAAACGTAATAACTAGGGGCGGATGTTGATTACCTAAAAATCTACTTAAAATGATCACTAAAATGCCCTTAAAATATTGGAAAAATGAGGTAGAATTAAAAGAAAATGACATTTAAATGTTATTCACCGTACTCACACCACAACTTCTTAAAAATTAGTCACTTTCTTTCAATGATTGCCCTGCAAATGTCGGAGAGAGAAGGCAACTTCCTAGAATTTGACTAAGATAAAGGAAAAGAGCATGCAACAAAATGAAAGTTTTAAGGGAAAATTATAGATTTTAATGAGGGTTTACAATGTGTTTCAATCAGGGGTGGTCCATATCAGTGTCTTCATTCTCCGTCTCGTCCTCTTTCCGTTCTTCACTTTTGTTACCAGATTTTCCAGATGAGGGAGTGTGAATGACAAAACAAATCGTGGACGCAGCATGCATTCTTGCAATATTTATGTTAAAAATACAGTCTAATGTAGTACATCCCTTCCGAACCATATTGGGGACACAACGTCCTATTGTCCAAGAAACGATGAAAGTTCTCCCGTCCTTCCAAACGTACACAAATTCTAAAGACACCCTCGTACCGACAAAAGAACAGTAGCGGTCAAAGCCCTCACTTAAAATAAGCTGTTGTCAAACATTTTATATTACTTCTGTTGTATGAGGTGAAGCCTTCAGTGAAACGAGGGATGGACTTTAGAGTTTGTTCCAAACTATAAAACTCAAACTTCACTGTTATTCACTTATTCAGTAGTTAATTATTAGTAGAACCTACTACTCAACTGTTTGCTTATAAAAAAGATTTAACAGGCCTATATGTAAAAAAGGAATTAAATACATTCAAAATGATCTAAAAATTCAAGACATTAAAAATGATCAAAAATGCCGAAAAAATGTAAAAAAATGCAGTATAAGAAATTAATTTTTTACGCTGATATTAATATAAAAAGAATTTCTATTTAATAGGCATTGTCCTAATGTGAAAAATAAGATGACTTTTCATCAACATCCGCCCCCTAGTAATGACATAAAAATTAAAGCGTATAATTATTACTGGGATGTAGGCATTTACAATGAAAGACGCAAACATAAGTATTAGCCAATGAGAAAAGAGAACAAGTCAAAGGATGACAGCTGATTGGAAATGGATGCTTGTATCGTTCTCGTAACAGTTTTAATTCTTGGCTAACAAACACGAACATCTACTTTTAACAAAATACACAATTTCCTTATAAAATAAAAATTACAATTTCAAAGTACAGAGGATCGTACTGAAAGTCATGAGCAACACATTGCTATAATTTCAATTTCAACAATGTAACAAAAACGATTATATGGTCATAATCTACAGACTTTACACTATGTAATGACATATTGTGACGTCATTAACTTCTATCATGTGACCACAGGCAATGTTTGCAAAATAGTTGACAACGATGGTTCGTTTCGACAGCGTGCTGTCATTAAATTCCTTGTTAAAGAAGAAAAATCTGCTGCTGAAATTCACCTCAGACTTCAGCGTGCATACGGACATGTGTGCATGAGCGCCAGAAGTGTTAAGAGATGGGTGAAACATTTCGAAGATGGGAACACGAGCATCCAAGATGAGCCTCGTAGCGATCGCCCTCGAACTGCCTCCACGGAACGCAACAAGGAAAGAGTTGATGAGTTCTGGGATGCATTTTGGTTGAATTTCTTGAACCTGGACAGATCATAAATGCTGTCCGCTATATTCAGACAGTTTTGAAGCTCCGTCGTGCATTCCGCGAGAAACACCCTGGAAAGAAGATCATCCTGCAACATGATAACGCGTGGCCTCACACTGATCGTGCCACCGTGGAGAAAATCAGAACATTTGTGTGGGAAACTCTTTCATAATCTCCATACAGTCCTGACTCGGCACCCTCCGACACCATATTTTCAGTTCTGTAAAGGAGCAGCTGCGAGGCCAACGCTACGAGACGCTGGAGGACATCCGCAAAGCAGTGCGTCAGTGTCTTCGGGAAGATGAAACGGACTTCTAAGCGAGGGAATTTTCAAACTTACAGAACGGCGGGGAAAATGTGAGCAAAGAAATGGAGACTATGTTGAAAAGTGACAGAAAAGTCTGTAGAATAAGATGATGTACCTGTTTGTCTAAAAAATAAAAATTAAGATTTATAGCAATGGGTTGCTCATGACTTTCAGTATGACCTCGTATTTTCTGATTCCAAAACATTCATGATAGACGCAACAATAAAAATAAATAACTAGAACATTGAAAAACGTTACAGAACGAAACAGATTGTGTGTACATTATTATACATTGATTATCATTAATGTAAACCATATTTTTATTTACTTTCGCAGTTCAATTCAGGTGAGATTCCCATCCATTAGCTTTTAACGTAGAAGTTTGCAAGCTCTAAGCTTCTGTGTTTATAGTTATGCGTTCCATTGTGAATGATTCCATTATGTTATATATAGCTGTTATGTTAATGTTTTGAATGGTCCTATACTCGTAAGGCTTTTCAACCAAACAACAGCAAAGAATGGAGACAAACATAAAAAAAAGGAATTACTAGACCATGAATTAAGATAAGGATGCAAGTTATCACCTATTCTTATTAATCTACAGGGTGATTCAGTAGGAAAAGTAAATATTTTATGGAGTGGTAGTATGGATTAGTCTAAGTAAAAAAAAAATCATCTAAACATGTGTCCAATTTTCTACGCATAACAAGTGACAAGAAGGAAATACAAATACCTTAAATACTTCATTTATTGTTTATTTACAGATCAATGCATTTTTTCGCTTTGCTGACAACAACAAATTAATCGATGATTGCAGAAAGGACTTAAGTCCAGAAAATCTAATTTTGAGAAAATTGAAGAAAAAAAATGTGTAGCATTTTCAGGGTTACATTAAAATAACTTAGTTGTTATTTCTTTAAAAGTATACATATAAGCTTACTGATTAAACATAAAATAAAACAAATTTCACTTGTAGTTTTTGCGTTATTAATTTTTAAATCTGTTGGACTTAATTCCTTTCTGTAATCAACAGATATTAACAGTTTTAACAACTTAATTAATTATGCTAGTAAAAGTAGGCTACATTAAATATGCAATAAAAAGTGTATTCAGGTATATTCTTTTAACATTAAATCTATTTTTAACATAATTAATTCAAGACAAGTATTAATTAACATTAATGGTCACTTTTCTCCCCAACACATTAAATAAAAGTTCTCAACACACAACTCAATTTCAGAACACACACACTCATTGACTCCACATTACACTACACAAACACACCCCCACAGGAAACAAAACAAAAGGCGCCAAGACCAGCAACAACCAGTTCTGAAGAAGACCAATAACGCGTCGAAACATGTTAACCAGTTACGATAGAATTTAACACAAGAAAGATATATTATAATACATATTCAGAAGTGATATAGTGTTAAAAGTTGCGTAATCAAGATGTATAAAATAAAAGTTCCTTCCTCCAATATTGATAACTTTATCTCAAAATGGGTACAAACTTTTAATACCAATACCAACATTTTATCTCGAACAAAATGGACACTAGTGTCGTGCAGTGTTCGAAATAAATTGCAAACGAAGAGACTCGTCTCTGAGCATCGATTTTCTGGCGAGAGGAATCAGTAAAAACGTCCGCGATGGAAATGCAGCTGCGTGAGTCTATGAATATTAAGTAGAGTCCCTCACGACTTCTCTCTCCAATATTTGTCCAGCATTGACTGATCGATTATCGTGAATCTAGCTTTGAATTAACGACCGAGGCATTCCGAATGTATGAACAACCACCGCGAGGTGTCCTCCGGTTTATTTACACGCCGCGCCGACCAGCGTTTATAATATGTAAATTGAGCGACGCACAATGAATATAAAGATGTAAATAATCCTTTATTTATTACGAAGGTTTGATTAACAAGGCCGCTGTAAAAGCTGTATGACGACAGCATACGACTCTGCTAATGTTGATTTATTCTTCTGTTATTTTACTGCCTCTAACACAATGAAAAAGCAATTTAGTTCGAGGTAACCGAACACCTCGTCCACAAAACGCTCTGCTCAATTTATAACTGCGTGTAATTTTATGCCGGAGAACAGACAGATGGCTTCAGAAAAGCGAGACACCATTCACAAAGACACTTCAACGTTACGCCTTCTTGCTGAAATGAGGATAATATGGACAGGACAACTCCGAAAGCGCTCAAACTTCGTTAAGGTAAGTTGAAGACTGAAACGATGAAAAATGGCATTTTTCACATTTAATTATGTTTTTAATTGGTTATTTTACGACGATATATTGACTGCTATGGTTATCTAGCGTCTGAGTGAGTTTAAGGTGACTATTACACTTTTACTACGTCATACTACTTTTGACCAATAAAACGGTACGAAAGGACGTCTTTCAACCAATCATGGCTTTGTTTGCCAACATTTTAAACTGAAAATTCTTTACGGTACTATAAAACATCTTAATTTGTTTCCCGCATAGATAGTCGACTGAAAATGGTGGCTACGTTCAAACATTTTGGTGAAGGTAACATTAGTGAAATAGAATTTTAGTAACATTTCCATGGTTTCTGTTTTTCAATTATTATCGTAAAACATTTCCATGGTTTTTGTTTTTCTAGTATCACAAAACATTTTTATGGTTTTTATTTTTCAATTATTGTAAACTTTTCCATACTTTTTATTTTCTAGTATTGTAAAACATTTGCATGGCTTTTATGTTTGAGTTATTGTAAAACATTTCCATTGTTTCTATTTTTCAATTATCGTAAAACATTTTCATGGTTTTAATTTTTCTAGTATCGCAAAACATTTCCATGGTTCCTATTTTTAAATTATCGTAAAACATTTCCACTGTTTTTATTTTTCAATTCTCGTAAAACATTTTAAAGGTTTTTATTTTTCTAGTATAGTAAAACATTTCCATGGTTTCTATTTTTCAATTATCGTAAAACATTCCCATTGTTTTTATTTTTCAATTATCGTAAAACATTTCCATGGTTTCTGTTTTTCATTTATCGTAAAACATTTTCATGGTTTTTATTTTTCTAGTATCGCAAAACATTTCCATTGTCTTTATTTTTCAATTATCGTAAAACATTTCCATGGTTTTTTATTTTTCTAGTATCGCAAAACATTTCCATAGTTTCTATTTTTCAATTATCGTAAAACATTTCTATAGTTTCTATTTTTCAATTATCGTAAAACATTTCCATTGTCTTTATTTTTCAATTATCGTAAAAAAATTTTCATGGTTTTTATTTTTCTAGTATCTCAAAACATTTCCATGGTTTCTATTTTTCAATTATCGTAAAACCTTTCCATTGCTTTTATTTTTCTATTATCGTAAAACATTTTCATGGTTTTTAGTTTTTTAGTGTTGCAAAACATTTCCATGGTTTCTATTTTCCAATTGTTGTAAAATATTATCATTGTTTTTATTTTTTAATTATCTTAAATCATTTCTATGATTTCCAAGTTTTCCAATATCGTGAAATATTTCCAGCTTTTTATTTTTCTAATAACGCAAAACATTTCCATGCTTTTGTTTTCTAGTTTCGCACGACATTTACTGTTTTTATTTTTCTGAAATAGCTAAACATTTCCATTATTTATGCTCCTAGTATCATAAAACCTTTCCATGGTGTGTATTATTCTATTATCGCAAAATATTTCCATGGGAAAAGAAGTACATAGTGTTATTTAAAAGACCGGATTGATTGAAACAGCCTTTTATAAATGGAAAACATATGTTTTTTAAACATGTTAATTTTTTTTCAGTCCTTATAACTTCTGTAACTTACATAAGGTTTTTCAAAAAATTAAAAATACAAAGACTACAAGCAGTGTTTCATAATTTTACACATTGGTTTCAACATCAGGAAAGACAAGGAAAAGGGAAGCCTTCTATTGAATCTGTTCTCAAGAACTATTCTCCATCTTCGGCAACAGATCAATTAGACACAATAAATACTCCATATTAATGTACAGCCTGTATTTTCGAGCACCGTGAAAGTTTGGTGATTATTAAACATTAGTTCTAGAGTCGAAATGTAATTTTCTACAAGACTGTATAATGTTATTTGATTTGTGAAGATGTGAATTGAACGGAGGACCAGAGAGGTCTTGCGTTATAAGGACAGACGAGGCATAAAACTGCCAATTACGCAAATAGAGGTTCGCCATTTATGTCGCAGCCCATTACGATTGTAGCTTTACTATCCACTCAGACTGGGTTATGTGCAATTAACCTTGTATTAGTTGCAACAGTACATGTGTTCAACTTTGGATTGTGATGTGGCAACGACACAACTGACACACAATTACCTGCACGGCACAATGCACAAGGCGAGGAAGCTTAATATGGAATACTGGCACACATGCCATCAATTTATGCACTTAACCGCACAGGTTGACTGTTTAGGAGTCAGATGTGATAACAAATTTACACAGTCCCTTATTATGCGTTACGAAGCTTGACTGTAATAAAAGTAACATCAGTTAAAAGAGATCAGGACCCCTTAGCTGCAAAGATTTCGCAAGAACAGATCAAAAGTGTTATTTTTGGTTTAAGGTATTCATCTATCCTTAATTTTTCATTTTACTTAAAAATTTTGATTTTTTTAAATATTTTTATTTCATCTGAAAGCTAGGACTTCTTGTCTATGCGGATGACGTGGATATGTTAGGAGAAAATCCGCAAACTATTACGGTAAACACGGAAATTTTACTTCAAGCAAGTAAAGCGATAGGTTTGGAAGTAAACCCCGAAAAGACGAAGTATATGATTATGTCTCATCACCAGAATATTCTATGAAATGAAAATATAAAAATTGAAGATTTTTCCTTCGAAGAAGTGGAGAAATTCAAATATCTTGGAGCAACAGTAACAAATATAAATGACACTCGGGAGGAAATTAAAAGCTAAATAAATATCGGAAATGCGTGTTATTATTCGGTTGAGAAGCTTTTGTCATCTAGTCTGCTGTCAAAAAATCTGAAAGTTAGAATTTATAAAACAGTTATATTACAGGTTGTTCTGTATGGTTGTGAAACTTGGACTCTCACTTTGAGAGAGGAACAGAGATTAAGGGTGTTTGAGAATAAGGTTCTCAGAAAAATATTTGGGGCTAAGAGGGATGAAGTTACAGCAGAACGGAGAAAGTTACACAACGCAGAACTGCACGCATTGTATTCTTCACCTGACATAATTAGGAACATTAAATCCAGACGTTTGAGATGGGCAGGGCATGTAGCACGTAGGGCGAATCCAGAAATGAATATAGAGTGTTAGTTGGGAGACCGGAGGGAAAAAGACCTTTCGAGAGGCCGAGACGTAGATGAGAAGATAATATTAAAATGGATTTGAGGGAGGTGGGATATGATGGTAGAGACTGGATTAATCTTGCACAGGATAGGGACCGATGGCGGACTTATGTGAGGACAGAATTGAACCTGCGGGTTCCTGAAAAGCCATTTGTAATATTCTGGTCACGAGACATAATCATATACTTTGCCTTTTTTGGGATTTACTTCCAAACCGATCGCTTTACTTGCTTCAAGTAAAATTTCCGTGTTTTCCCTAATCGTTTGTGAATTTTCTCCTAACATATTTATATCATCCGCATAGACAAGTAGTTGGTGTAACCCATTCAATTCCAAACCCTGTCTGTTATCCCGACATATTCTAGAGCAAAGTCAAAAAGTAAAGGTGATAGTGCATCTCCTTGCTTTAGCCCGCAGTGAATTGGAAAAGTATCAGATAGAAACTGCTGTAAGTTTCACTGAGACACATTTTAATTAATCGAACTAGTTTCTTGGGAATACCAAATTCAATAAGAATATCATATAAAACTTCTATCTTAACCGAGTCATATGCCTTTTTGAAATCTATAAATAACTGATGCACTGTACCCTTATACTCCCATTTTTTCTCAATTATCTGTCGAATACAAAATATCTGCTCATTAGTAAGTCTAAAACCACTCTGAAGATCCCCAATAATTTCATCTACATATGGAGTTAATTTTCTCAAAAGAATATTGGACATCATTTTGTATGATTTCAACAAAAGTGATATTCCTCGAAAGTTACTACAGTTATTATTATTATTATTATTATTATTATTATTATTATTACTTACTTGCTTACTTACTGGCTTTTAAGAAACCCGGAGGTTCATTGCCGCCCTCACATAAGCCCGCCATCGGTCCCTATCCTGAGCAAGATTAATCCATTGTCTATCATCATATCCCACCTCCTTCAAATCCATTTGTATATTATCTTCCCATCTACGTCTCGGCCTCTCTAGAGGCCTTTTTCCCTCCGGCCTCCCAATTATTATTATTATTATTATTATTATTATTATTATTATTATTATTATTATTATTATTATCATTATTATTTTATGTGTAATTTCTCAATTAATGAAGCGAATTTGGAACGGTTTCTGACGTTGCTAATTTTTGAGATCACAAATTCTTGCTTATCCTTGCAAGCATCGAACCCCTAATCTCCTCGATGAAAAACCGTCAACAGGGTTTGCCACAGCTGAATCCACGCTTATTGATCTCTCTACAGCAATCGATGCAATCATCGTCACAGTCTTAATAAATAACGCACAGCATCAAGTCATCACGAGCTCCGTTCCGCGCAGTAATTTATGACCGCCTCGGATGAGAACACGGTTCTGCCATCTGGTGCTGCGATCATGGCATCCGTTAATTTCGTGATACAGCGTCGTTAACAAACCAAACAACGGACTGGATAGCAGCTGCCTATCTGTCATCTAGATGTTCATTTCCGTCTCCTTGTTTTATGCAGAGATGCACTTTTTTTTACGGATGTCTTACTGAACATTCAAACACGGCCAGGTCAGAAAAATTGGATCGAGTAAACTGGGCTTTCAAGCTCTACCTACTACATAGTTTTCAGTTTTTGAACCAACGAAACAAATAGTATCACTATCGACTAGACTAGAAAAAAGTGTAAAATGTCTTATGTTAGCAAAAAATTGGCAACATGTTCTCGGTGACTGTGTAAGAACTAGAGATGAACAACGATCGAGAAAGCAAGACTAGCAGCGCCCGCGAAGCCGAAAGCCCGCTCGATAATGTTCTATACATCGCGTCGTTGACGTAAAGACTGCTTGTGAGTGTTTTTAGACGTCGAGATTGATCACTCCTGTAGTCTCGAACGTCAAGCAGCCTTGAATCGCCACAGTTGTTTATACCTGACTGAAATTTTATCTACTTTGGCAACTGTTATATATGTATAAACAATCAAGTAGCCTACTTGAAACATAATCTCTACCTTTCAGTGTATAATAATCCGTTCCCCAGTCTTTATTTAATTACTAGGCCCTTATTAAAAGGCTAGGAATTTTCTTTTCATATGTTTGTGATCAAGTGTGCAATCTCAAGTAAAAAGATATTAACGTTATGTTTTATGTTTCTTAGCAATGCAAATTTATTTGACAATTTTCTATTTATATAACCATAGGTAATATCATATAACAGAACAAGAATATTTTGATAACTAAGATACTCTTCTGTTTTGTATTTCTGTCTCATTTAAACATTTATAATGTTATTTATTTCAATTATGTATGTTATTCAAAGTTACGAAATCTTTCCACGCCGACCAAATGCTATTTCGAGAATGATGAGCGAGACTCGAAGCGCACGAGAATGACGAGACGAGACTCGAAAGACAAATGCAACGAACACAGCGAGCGAGAGCGGCAGTTAGTTTTGTTCATCTCTAGTAAGAACACTTAGCTTCACAGACCACGTGACTTAAATTTCTCTTTGCTAGTGAGAAATTAGTTCGTGTGTTCATAAATTTCCAATGCACGAATATCTATGATGTATAGGGCTTTTTAAAAGAAAGAGGTAATTTTTTTTTTGGGCAAGAATACCTATATAAAATAAGAAGCCTTTTTATCAACAGTAATCTCACTAGACGTTTTGATTTATCTAGAGAAAATCAAAACTCGAGTGGGATTTAATTGACTATTACACGATTAGAAGAAAGTATATAAAGATTAGAAGTAACGAAGTACTCCAATACAATAAAATATTAATTGACTTACGAAAATACAACTGTCTTCAAATGTATTATTGTACCATCTCAACATTACAAATATTACGCTAGATGCATGCTAGATGGCAGTAGTGTCTTTATACAGACACTGTAATGATTACTATTCAATAAATCTTAATATTAAACAATCTCTGATACGTGACTATCCATAATATCATATAGCAGAAGTTCTTTTTATCCTCTCAGAGCAGAAGCTATAACATAACCTAACTAATATACACAAGTGTTAGAAAAGTTTTAATTAGCGACGATGACATAAAAAATAAACATGAATAATTTTAAAAGGAATAATTATTGAATGTACAATTTTCAAATTTGAATGTGGTTGGTGGTTCAATTGATGTTATATTGGACGTGTGCGTAATAGAAGTGGAACTCGTTGATTTAGGCCTACATGGTGTATTCAACTTGTTCAGATTTCCGAATGGTGCTCTTCATTTATTTGTAAATCGGATTTCAGAAGATGCATAGGTATGATCAGTGATTTTTATTAATTCTTGTTCTTGAATCCCAATGCGAGTCATATTTGAAACTGCTGTGCATCGACTGGAGTGGTTTGTAATTTTATATATATATTTTTGACGTCCAGACCAGCGCAGTTTCAAATGTTGGCAAACAAAGAAACAAATGCTAGGGACGCGATAAAATTAAACAAATGCTAGGGACGCGATAAAATTAAACAAATGCTAGGGACGCGATAAAATTGTGCGATAAGCAGCCATGATTGGTTGAAATACGTCCTTTCGTACCGTTTTATTGGTCAAAAGTAGTATGACGTAGTAAGAGTGTAATAGTCTATGTAAATATAATTGAAGAAAATCGCATTATAATGTAACACCCAACAGCTGATCTGTTATTATTTTTAAGTAAACATGCGCACTCTCGGGGCACTTAACTGTAGTCTCATTTCTGCAGAACAAATATCCCACATTTTTCAATCTTCAAAATGCAATAACTCTGGCACTATTAAATATATTTACTTGACATTTGCTTGATAAGTGCAACATAACTTAGTGAATAATTCTAAGTAAGGAAATTTGTATATCTTCATGTTTATATTAAATACACATTTTTAATTATTTTTATAAAGTTAGATATTAAAGTTATATGTGATAATTTTTAAAAATTCTCAATGAAGTGTTCTCAAAATTTCTTTATTTACATCTGTTGCGTGATTCATAAACTCTTATTTGAGTCATAGAACGTTGTATTTATGCCAAAGAATGATGAAGTTATCTCGTTTGTATCAGGTTTACCTTCGTTACTTTTTTGCCTATAGATATATATATATATATATATATATATATATATATATATATATATTGTAAACGAGCTTTCACTTGCATTAATAAATAGAAATTTAAGAGGTTAGTTATAGCTTACATCAGTAAAATTTTTGGAAATATTCAAGATTTTTTTCCTCCATTACTGTATCTTGTACAAAAGAAAATTGTTATGTGTAAAACACTGCCCTTCTGCTATATGAAAAATAAATATTTTTACGATTTAAAAAAAATTATGAATTTTTTTTTTTTCAAAATTAAAAAAAAAAATAGGAGTTTACTTTGCAGTGATGAAGCGTTTCCCTCACAACTCATAAACTTGTTAACTTTTCATGTTCTCTCTCTTTTATTTTATTGCTGAAACTCATGTTTACAATATCATGCTCTTTAAATTACATTCCTTAATAAATAGTATATTTTTTTATTTTGTGTTAGAAGAAAAT